>OX459208.1:21671809-21674309 GCA_949775195.1 Diarsia dahlii
CCTTTGCTTCACTTTATTGTACTCCGCTTCTGTGTCGCACCCCAATATGACCGTCTGGTTTTTCGCCTTCCTGACTTTGTTAATCTTTAGGCCAGTTCCCCTGGCATCGACCGCCTTCTTCACCATAGCGAGCACCCCGTCAGCATGCTCCATGCCTTCAGAGGTGACCGCCATCGAATAAAGTGCCGGTCGATGCCCGGGTCTGGCTGCCGTGACGGTGGCGTATGTCTGCGAGTCCGGTCTTGGCTCGCATGCCGCTTCTCTTATGGCCGCCTGTATTTTGCTTGAGCTAGTGGCGACATCACCGGCAACGTCACCGATTTTTTCCTCGAGAACAACCGCCGCGCGACCTACGACGTTAGGTTAGGTTAGGTTAGGTTAGGTTAGGTTAGGTTAGGTTAGGTTAGGTTAGGTTAGGTTAGGTTAGGTTAGGTTAGGTTAGGTTAGGTTAGGTTAGGTTAGGTTAGGTTAGGTTAGGTTAGGTTAGGTTAGGTTAGGTTAGGTTAGGTTAGGTTAGGTTAGGTTAGGTTAGGTTAGGTTAGGTTAGGTTAGGTTAGGTTAGGTTAGGTTAGGTTAGGTTAGGTTAGGTTAGGTTAGGTTAGGTTAGGTTAGGTTAGGTTAGGTTAGGTTAGGTTAGGTTAGGTTAGGTTAGGTTAGGTTAGGTTAGGTTAGGTTAGGTTAGGTTAGGTTAGGTTAGGTTAGGTTAGGTTAGGTTAGGTTAGGTTAGGTTAGGTTAGGTTAGGTTAGGTTAGGTTAGGTTAGGTTAGGTTAGGTTAGGTTAGGTTAGGTTAGGTTAGGTTAGGTTAGGTTAGGTTAGGTTAGGTTAGGTTAGGTTAGGTTAGGTTAGGTTAGGTTAGGTTAGGTTAGGTTAGGTTAGGTTAGGTTAGGTTAGGTTAGGTTAGGTTAGGTTAGGTTAGGTTAGGTTAGGTTAGGTTAGGTTAGGTTAGGTTAGGTTAGGTTAGGTTAGGTTAGGTTAGGTTAGGTTAGGTTAGGTTAGGTTAGGTTAGGTTAGGTTAGGTTAGGTTAGGTTAGGTTAGGTTAGGTTAGGTTAGGTTAGGTTAGGTTAGGTTAGGTTAGGTTAGGTTAGGTTAGGTTAGGTTAGGTTAGGTTAGGTTAGGTTAGGTTAGGTTAGGTTAGGTTAGGTTAGGTTAGGTTAGGTTAGGTTAGGTTAGGTTAGGTTAGGTTAGGTTAGGTTAGGTTAGGTTAGGTTAGGTTAGGTTAGGTTAGGTTAGGTTAGGTTAGGTTAGGTTAGGTTAGGTTAGGTTAGGTTAGGTTAGGTTAGGTTAGGTTAGGTTAGGTTAGGTTAGGTTAGGTTAGGTTAGGTTAGGTTAGGTTAGGTTAGGTTAGGTTAGGTTAGGTTAGGTTAGGTTAGGTTAGGTTAGGTTAGGTTAGGTTAGGTTAGGTTAGGTTAGGTTAGGTTAGGTTAGGTTAGGTTAGGTTAGGTTAGGTTAGGTTAGGTTAGGTTAGGTTAGGTTAGGTTAGGTTAGGTTAGGTTAGGTTAGGTTAGGTTAGGTTAGGTTAGGTTAGGTTAGGTTAGGTTAGGTTAGGTTAGGTTAGGTTAGGTTAGGTTAGGTTAGGTTAGGTTAGGTTAGGTTAGGTTAGGTTAGGTTAGGTTAGGTTAGGTTAGGTTAGGTTAGGTTAGGTTAGGTTAGGTTAGGTTAGGTTAGGTTAGGTTAGGTTAGGTTAGGTTAGGTTAGGTTAGGTTAGGTTAGGTTAGGTTAGGTTAGGTTAGGTTAGGTTAGGTTAGGTTAGGTTAGGTTAGGTTAGGTTAGGTTAGGTTAGGTTAGGTTAGGTTAGGTTAGGTTAGGTTAGGTTAGGTTAGGTTAGGTTAGGTTAGGTTAGGTTAGGTTAGGTTAGGTTAGGTTAGGTTAGGTTAGGTTAGGTTAGGTTAGGTTAGGTTAGGTTAGGTTAGGTTAGGTTAGGTTAGGTTAGGTTAGGTTAGGTTAGGTTAGGTTAGGTTAGGTTAGGTTAGGTTAGGTTAGGTTAGGTTAGGTTAGGTTAGGTTAGGTTAGGTTAGGTTAGGTTAGGTTAGGTTAGGTTAGGTTAGGTTAGGTTAGGTTAGGTTAGGTTAGGTTAGGTTAGGTTAGGTTAGGTTAGGTTAGGTTAGGTTAGGTTAGGTTAGGTTAGGTTAGGTTAGGTTAGGTTAGGTTAGGTTAGGTTAGGTTAGGTTAGGTTAGGTTAGGTTAGGTTAGGTTAGGTTAGGTTAGGTTAGGTTAGGTTAGGTTAGGTTAGGTTAGGTTAGGTTAGGTTAGGTTAGGTTAGGTTAGGTTAGGTTAGGTTAGGTTAGGTTAGGTTAGGTTAGGTTAGGTTAGGTTAGGTTAGGTTAGGTTAGGTTAGGTTAGGTTAGGTTAGGTTAGGTTAGGTTAGGTTAGGTTAGGTTAGGTTAGGTTAGGTTAGGTTAGGTTAGGTTAGGTTAGGTTAGGTTAGGTTAGGTTAGGTTAGGTTAGGTTAGGTTAGGTTAGGTTAGGTTAGGTTAGGTTAGGTTAGGTTAGGTTAGGTT